>PVKB01000852.1:533944-566252 GCA_004027205.1 Ctenodactylus gundi | reverse complement strand
AAGGGTGGGGCAGGGGCGGGGAGCAGGGTGGGGGGGACCGAATCTCGGCGTGTGCCCGACGACTCCAAGGAAACGAGCACACCTGCATGCATTCATATTTGAAACTGATGCTTAGATGAATCAAGACTGGACAAAAGCAAACAATTTTGTAGAAAGTTTAAGAAACCGCTCTGTGACAAATTAGTGGTAAATTACACATATCAATACATGTGTATTTAATCATATACATGTATGTGTACACATGCACATCTGACCACGGTGAACTACACTATTCCTTCGGCTGTGTCAGCATATAGGCTGACGGTGGTCAGGCCCCACGTAACCTGGGGGGGCTGACGAGCTCCGCACAGTCCAGGGAAATTGAGCACTTTGCTTCGCTGAGGAAAGGACCCAGCCAAGAAGCCTAGACACCTGAGAGGCTGGAAGGGAAGAGGGCGCAATGGACACACGCCACTGCCAAGTCAAGTGCACAGCATGTTTCAGAGGCAGTCACCTCTGCTGCCCGTGCTGAGCACCGAGAAGGGGGCAGCCCTGGGCCTAGGCGACCCGAGACATCCTCACCTCTGATGTTAGTCATCGTGAGCAGCCAGGAGGGTAGGGATGGTCACTTAGAGAAGATGCAGAATGAGAGGCCAGGAAGCAGGGCCAGGCCTGGACACTGAAGCTTAAACATCACGCGGAATCTCTGACACGAAAAACTCCAAATGTAAATAACTGAAAGAGCACAGAAGAGGGAGATGGTAGGAATCGGAAGTGGACCGCGTGGACCTGGGGGCACGGATGGCATACAGGGGAGGGAGGCATCAGAAACGGTTAGGTGGACGAGCACATGCACCAGTCCCTCACGCCGAATGCAGTTATGTATTGCAAACGTGTACTAACAAAATGCTAATTATGGGAAAAGTGCCAAGAATTATTGATGACAGATATGACAAGGTATTTATCTTCAACGAGGGCCCTACCATGTGTCAGAACGTACCGATGACCCCGGAAGTAAAGATTTTCTCTTTGATACAAAGGAGGGTCATACAAAAGAGAGTCTTGGAGAAGAGGAAGAGTGGACGCTGCACAGGAAGGACAGCAGCAGCTGCGCAGTGGATGAGCCCCGGAGGCAGCGCCCAGCATCTGGGAGGGGCCCTGTGCTGGCGTTCTCAGTGCTTCAAGCGCCGTTTTTTTTCTCAATAATTTTATTGTGGTAAAAAATTCACATGTCAAAGAATGTAATATGTATTTTTTTGTAAATACATGAATTCCAAATTCTGTAACACCTTAGAACCTTGCGGTTTGGGGAATGACTGAGCGTTCACGTCCAGCCCTTTTTCAGAGGGTCACCCCTTTCCTATCTGACCACTGCCTCTCTTTCTGTCCATTCGTTCATGTTGGGGATGGACATCAAAACAGAAACACTGAACTTACTAACAGACAAGATAGGTAAAACCCTAGAAGACACAGGGAAAGAATTTTCTGAACAGATCACCAACTACATGAGAAATCTCAGCAAGAAACAACAATTAGGACTACATCAAATTAAAAAGCTTTTGCCCAGCAGAAGAAACAATCAGCAAGGTGAAGAGGTGACCCACAGAGTGGGAAAAGACATTCACCAGTAACACTTCAGACAAGGGATTAATATCCAGAAGATACAACGAGCGGAAAAACATCAAACCCCCTAAAATAAATGGTCCCATCAAGAAGTGGGGAGCCGAAATGCAAAGAAACTTCTCAGAAAAAGAAGCACAAATGGCCAACAAGCATATGAAAGTGTTCTTAATCCTGGCCATCAAGCACTTTCTGAGTCACCCACAGGCTGGTGAGCAGCTCCTCACCTACTCCTCCAGCAGCCCCAGCTCTGTCCTGCCAGGGTCACCCCCTCCGCCACACTCCTGTAAGTAACCCCAGGAACTCGTCTGTTCTCCAAACCAGACTTGGTGCATTCATTGCTCTGATCCACGTGCTGGGCACATCGGGGCGAACAGATGCTGGTGCTCACGTCTCCCCAGGAAAAGCTGCTCACGACACTCGGTGTCTGCAAAAGTGAGCACTTTGGGGGTGATAGTGAGAACTAGTGGGGAGGGAGAAGGTGCCGGAGGGCCCAAAAGGGGAGGGGCAGGGACTGCAATTTCAGTGAGAGAGGAATGTGCACAAAATATTCAAGTTCAATGTAACCACTATGTATCGCACATATGTATTGACAAAATGGGAGAAAAGTAAGCACTTTTCAAAGACACGCCACTATATGAAAAAGTTAAGCTAATACATTTTCAAGAGCACAGAAGTTTTAATGTATCAAGAATTTTATTATCGTATTTTCAGATTACGCGTGGACAAAACCAAAATACCTTTTACATGTTGTCTCACAAATTAAAATGCTCCTACACATTGTTCAGAATATGACGGCTTACGAGCTGCAGGCATCTCTTCCCAAAACCTTCTTGGCCAGGACACTAGCCGGCTGCTCCGGATGTCACCCGCATGCATGCGCAGACATCGCACACACAGCGGTTGCAATAAGCCTCGGGTCTGGGCACGAGTGGCTTAGAAGCACGTGCCCAGCATGTCCTCTGGGTGTGGCTTCACGCACATGAAGCAGCCACACGGCACAATGGTTTCCACGGTCGGTGTATGGAACTCAGTCGTAAGGTGAAACGAAAGCTGCTGCCGGGTGGGAATCTTGCTCTCTAATTTAAAAAAAAAAATCATGGAAAACAGGGTATTGTGAATATCAAAATATTTTTTTTTGGGGGGGGGGGCTGTTAAATCTCATCAAAGAGGTCTTCAGGGCTGCTGTTTCTTAGCGTTTCTAAAGACATGTTTTCAGCTGAGATGTGCTCCCGATTCGATGGCTCAGGCAATGGAGGGTCAAGCCTAGGGTAAGAAGAAAATTACGATAGTTTTATTTTTAAAAATTCCATTCCAGAGTAAAAATGAAATGACAGTTAAATCATGTCTCAGGATGATTTGAAGCACTACAATTTACACATTTCTATAATTGCCAAAGAATTAATCTGGCGGCCTTTCCGACCTAACAGAAATTCCAGGGCCGAGAATAAAAATCATAATTAAGATCAAGAAATAAAATACCCTCTCCTCAAGGCCAGAATTCCTCTCACGGAGGACACACGAGGTTCCCTTGGCCGTCCCCTTTCTGATTCTATCACTGTTGATACTTCAGCTCCCTTGGGTTTTCTCCAGTGGTCAGCTGATTCACTGCACGCAGGTAGTGTTGCTGATAAATGCTGCCGGCCGCGTTCGCTGCTGGGTCTCATGACGTCCTGGAGCGCACTCCATTTCTCGCAGGCCCACCAGGGCTGCTGTATGTCACTGACTTGACTGCTCCACACGTGCGTCCTTCTTGAGACCTAGGACAACAGGCCGCTTCCTCCATGATCACTGTCAACTGCTGCGTGGAGGAGGGAGCTGGAGGATTACAGGGCTTGGGTGGAAGTAAAGCTCAGGAATATATATTTATATCCTTGTGTAAACATTGTCCGTGGTTCTCCTGGAGCCTAAATAAAAAAATGCCTAATAATAACCATCAGAGGTGGCTTCAGAGGCAATTACGATGAGGCTGAGTCAACCCAGTCCCGGTCCCTGAGATCCCGCATTTCCAAAGGCAGAGGCACGGTGGGGAAAGTCACAGCAGCTGGTGCAGCCGAATGAGCAAGGCCCCACGACACAGACACGCGGGTTGACTTCCCGTCAGTGACAGGTCTTTACACAAGTCTTTTTAACTGTCCTGGACTTCTGTTCTTTAAAACTGAGATGATATCTGTGTTCCAGGTGGTCGGAAATGAAATGTGGTGATGAACACGCTCTTGCTTCCTACACAAGGTCTGGATGCTCCTAATATTGAAAAAATCTACACCAAAGTGCCGACTAAGAGAAGAGTAACAGAATGACCTCCAAAATAAAAAAGAGTTAAGGTGTTTAGACGGCTGGGGGCATGAAAGCCTTCCCATGCTCCCACGCTTAGCTCCATTGATGACTAGAGGTGAGTCCCTCACCCCAGGGTCCTCCTGACGGTGTTCAACGAGCCGCGTGGGCTGCTGCGGGCCGAGGCACTCACAATGGACATGACGACAAGCACCACCCTCCAGAAGTGCCATGCTAACGTGCGCAGTAAACCCCGTCACCACTGTTGTAACATCACACAGCACAGCATGAAAGCATGATCACCACACTTGGGTTTCAACGCCAACACAAAGCACAGGAAACATTTTCCTCTAAACATAAATGCCTTAAGAGTTGCTTTTGGGCCTCATCGAGGCTAAAGACAGAACTGAATCATTTCAGTTAAAAAGTCACACTTGGAAAGCCCATCACTGTCTGGAAATGGTACAAATGGAACACAGACATCTACCGATTTTGTTTCAAAAAATCAGCGCAAGAAGAAAGAAGCACTCTAACATGACACGTCGAAAGGAAACAGGTTTCTGGTGGTCCATTTACGAGCCCCACCTCCCCCCAAAGTCATGAGGGGCTTAGGAAGTAGACCTGGACCCCTGTTCCCAGGGATTAGTCACATGGGTGCTGAGCACGAGCTGCTCAGTGCGAGGAGTCTGCTGTCCTAAAACCTTCCTACCCATGGTCAGTCAAAGAGGATATTCAGAGTTCAGGCGACACAATAAACACAACAAAACAGAAACTTTCATAAGTAAAAATCTTCACTGTGGGATCCTTATTAAATCCTGGAAAGCATAAAAAAACATAGAAATAACCATTTCCTGTTTGCACTACTTGTACTTTCATCATAATTTTTAAAATAAAAATTCTATCACTGTTTATACTTAGAGCTTTGTAACTGGCTATTTTCAACATATGTTTGAGATGACCCTGTATGCTGAAAAGTTTAGATCTTTATTCACAAGCAATTTTAATCTGGATATGCTGTTACTTACTGATATACATGTGGGTTGGTTTTTGAATGATCGCATAAACAGTGCAATAATTCACATTACACTTGTATCTTCCTATGACTGCTGTACACTTTTTTCATGACGACCCTTGTTCCAAGAAATCAGGCTCAGAGGTGAAATCTGAAGATAGTAAGAAGACCTGCATCTGAATTCTTACCAGAAAGTGACCTAAAGAATTCGAAACTTGGGCATTCCTCTTCATCTACCCAAATTGCAACCATTAGTCAGAGCTCGATTTAAATTCTAAACTTTCCACAAAGGCGATTTCTTCTTAACTTCCTAGAGACTCATCATCCCCTTAGATCGCTCTGTGAACGCGATGTTAATACCGAGGGTTTGAGGAGATTTTCTGGTAGTTTTCTCTGGACAACATGGTTCAACAGGAGAAATTTCATAACCAGAATGAGGAGCTCTGCACGTATGTCCCACCACACTGGGATTTTAGTTCAGCCACTTCAGCTCCTTAACTGAACTTGTGGAAAGGCAGAATGACAACGATGATCTCTGAGCTTTTGCTTTCCTGAATTCCGAGACAGTTATGCTCAGAAAAGTGAGCACAGACAGACTACTTCGCAAAATACAGGTTCCCCCAAATACTGGTGGCACAGATGAGTAAGGTGGGTTAAAGGAGAATGGAGAGCGACAGAGTAAGAAGTATAAAGGCCAAAGCATCCTGCTGAGTTTTCAAAGCACGGGAACAAAACGCAACTCCTCCAGATGACGACAGATTCATAAGAGTTGGTCAATGATCTTGAGAATCTAACTGCAGAAATTCTCCTGTCATATTTGTTTAAGTTCACACTGAATTAAAAGGCACACAGACAGGTGCAAATCGCCCCTCCCCCCTCAATATAGCGTTAATGAAAACTACACTACTGCCACTGACTGACAGTGAGCAGGGTGGATCAAAAGCTACATAACCAAAAGGAATGTCTCAGTGTCTCACCCAGTGTCTCAAATGTCAGCAGCAATGATTTCTTTCTTAACTTTTGGGGAGCTGAATCACCAACACAGTTTTAAATGATATTTTCATATGTGAGCTTTGCTCAGTCAAATTTAAAATGGTACCCTCACACCTGGAATAGCAAAATTTTCAAAACCAAAAACATAAAAAGAGCATGTCCCTTGGTGGGTTCAATCCCCTGTACTGGAAAAAAAAATGCTCATTTGACTTTTGATATAAGAGATGTCGCTGAAATTTAAAAAGAAAATCAATATTCATGTGGCCTATCAATATTTCTACCTTGGCAAAAGATCTCGGATATATTCCTTTTATCTGAGTCAAACACACACAAAATTTAATTCCTGTTGATTAAATATTTAAATGAGAAACACAAATCTTTGAAACCTTTAGTAGAAAGTAAAGGGAATGTCTTTAGCATCTTGGAATAAAAAAGTTTGCATGTTTAAGACAGAGAAGGCAAAACTATGGTGATGAAGACTAACAAGTCCATCACATTCGAAGCACTTCTGTTTATGGACAGACACCTGCAGGAACAAAGGCGCAGCATGGACGTGAGGAGGGACCGCGCCACGGGCTGCGGTGAGAGCTGAGGACCTGAGGAATTTCTACCAATAAGTCCTAAAACACCCAACAAAATGAAAGAACACGCCAGAGACTCCAGGAACCTCCAAGAAGAGAGGATTGTGGGGCCACGAAAGCACATGACAACAATTTCAATTTCGTTGGTGATCAAGGAAATGCAAATTAAAACCACTGTGAAATACTTTATACTAGATTAAAAACATTAAACTGTATAACAATATTAAAGATCTCAGAGGATGAAAAATCATTAGATAAATCACTGCTAGAGGAACTGCAGAGCCCTCGTCAAAGCGCTGTGCACAGGGACAAGGCCCACAGTGCGTGGGCCTGTAGCTCGGCAGCCCTGCTGCTCTGGAGAAACGTGTGCATGGATGTCAGGAGACAGGCACACACTGCTTCCAGGAGAGACAAAGTAAAATTACCCAAATGCTTCTCCAAGAAAAATGGGCACGTAAATCATAGAATTTTCATATACGACAATACTTCACATGTACGAACCTCTAGCATCACGCTGAGCAAAAGAGAAAGAAGAGAAGCAGAACGACTCAGTAGGATTCTATTTATTTAAAGTCAAAAATCACGTAAAACTAAGCAACATTGATCTTTGAACAGCAGCGCTGTGTTGGTGTGTGCGCGTGTGTGAATACATTCTCCTACTTGGTCCTATCTGTGCCTCTCTAAGAGAGGAGCTCTGGGCCTTCTGGCTCCTCTGTGATGATACCCTCAGTGGGTCCTGGATTCTGTAGCTTTGGTGACCATGAAGACGGTGGTGAGGAGGAGGGGCAGGCTCAGCGCGAGGCAAGTTGAGCCCAGGTTTAGACACGTGGAGTCTGAAGCACCAGAGGCCGTCTGGAGGAAGGCACGCCTTGAGTAGGCTGTTCGTGTTGGCACAGGGCTCAGGGAAGGTGCCTGGCACGGATGTAGACAGTAGTGCTTGCTGTACACTAAAGGGCGTGAGGGAGGTGGAGGGCTTGCCTGCAGAAACCAGCATCAAAGGCAAAGGTTTCGAATGAATAACAGAGCCATTTTTATTACTTTATTATTTTGTAAATACATGAATTCCAACTTCTCTAACACATTAGAGACATGGGGTATAGGGAATCGGTGAATGCTTATGCTCACCCCCTTTTTGGAGGTTCATCCCTTTCCAAGCTGACCGCTGCCTCTCTTTCTACACGGTAATTCATGTTGAGGCCTGTTTACGATATTATTTTAAAGGAAATAAAGTCAATATACCAAAAAGACACATGTACATCCATGTTTATAGCAGCACAATTCATAATAGTGAATCCTAGAAACAACCTACCTGCTCATCAAAAGAGGGATGGTTAAAGAAGATGCGGAGCCGATATACAATGAAATACTATGCAGCCACAAAGAAAGACAAATATGAAGCTTCTGAATGAATAACAGAAATTGAAAACTGCAGGGGCAGACAGCCAAGGAGAAAATCAAATAAAAGGAGAGTGAAAAGGTATGACTCCAGAGAGGAAAGCCAGGGAGGATATAACTGAAGGTGGGGCCAGTGTACTTTTCGTGTCCACAACGTGCGCCATTTCCAAATGCTGGCCCTCCGTCACCTTTCCTGAGCCTGTAAACACATAGTAAGCTTTAAAATGCACTATGAATTAACACGGGTCGAAAGGAACAACCCGGAGGATATAGTTGTGCTCAGTATTCAACAGAGAAAAGAAGAAAAGGCGATGTTTTCTTCGGGGAAGAAAGAAGTCTTAAGCTCTTGAACTGAGTCGTCACAGTAAAAAATATGCCTAGCGGTCCCCTCCTGCCAAGCCACCAACAGGGTATCCTGAGCCGGCTGCTTCCAGGATGTTGCAGTTGAAAACTATGTGCACTACAACTTTGCTTTACTGAACACTTCTCTGAAATCTGTCCACCCCACCTGTGTGTGTTCATGGCACCGCGCATTGAACTCAGGGCCCTCCTGCTGAGCTACACCCCCCCCCCCCCGCCCGTTTTTTAGTTTTAATTTTGAGACGGGGTTTCACTAAGTCGCTAAGTTGCCCAGGCTGGGTTTACCCAAGGGTTCCGTCTGCCTCA
Source organism: Ctenodactylus gundi (assembly GCA_004027205.1). Lineage (NCBI taxonomy): Eukaryota > Metazoa > Chordata > Mammalia > Rodentia > Ctenodactylidae > Ctenodactylus > Ctenodactylus gundi. The sequence goes on along the minus strand of PVKB01000852.1, from coordinate 557,732 downwards.
GCCCCCTAGAGAGCTGTGATGACACACCTGAGACCCCCCGCTACCCCACCTCAAGATTTCCCTTGAGATTTGGGGCAGAGCTCAGACACGCTGGGGCAGACAAAGTTGAGAGGTAAAGTACAGGCAGCGTCCGCAGGACAGCTGGACCAGGGGGGTGGCTGAGACTGGTATTAGCCGGAGAGAATAAAAGCCAAGTAACTACTTGTTTGATTTTAGGATGCATCAAACCAAATCTCCACCAAAATACCTCCAAGAAACCAGAACGCTAAATCAGAAGGGCAACCCTTGCTCCTGCCAGGCAACCAGACAGCATCCACAGCAACTGAGACAGAATTCTCATCGCGCGTCAGGCTGCAGTACAGAAACATCTTTTGAAGGAAACAGCATAAAATAAGGTACTCAAAGATACTGGGCATTACCAGAGTTACCACCATATTTTCAAAACAAATGTCAGGATTAAAAAAAAAATGATGTGGGAATAAATAGGGAACGCAGCCCACAAATGTGTAGCTGACCTTATAAAAAGCAAAAACGCCTCCTAAATAAACCAACAGGCCAAAGCCATCCCGGGCCAGTCAACCCCGCGCTGAAGACTGTCTGGAACGCTGAAGTTTGGACGTCATGTCGTTGGCCTGAGAAAGCGAAAGAAGAGAAGCTGGCTCCTTGTTTCTGGCAGCCAAAGTGGCAAATAAAAGAAACAGTGCTGCTTATTCTCAGTTGAACTCCTAAAGGTGTTTTCCTCTCATAAACGTGACCTCGACGCTTAAACCCATTAGGGTCAAGGAGGACATGGATATATAATATGTGATTTTTGGAGGAAACAAGAATATTAAAGCGCGAGTGAAGTTATTGCTAAAATGCATTTACGTGATTTATAGATACGAGGGAGGACAATAATTTCCCTACAAAACACACATTATGGATTTGAAAATATAAGATTATATCGTTTAAGTGTATCAATATGCCACAAGCAAAACAAACAACGAATGAATGACATTTCACAATAACCGGGAAGATCTGCCACTGCTGTTCTTCATTTAGGAAAATAACATCATCCAGGCAAACGAAGCTGTGCATTCTTTAGAACATCCATGCCTCACATGCACTAAGATGTCAATGACTCACACTGTTCTAAAGTTCTCAAATGGTACAGGTGATGACTACAGACACACACACAGGTATATGAATACACAGATACGTATATATGATAGGTATATGCACATATACATATTCTACGTGTATATGCATAAAGCCTGGGGGCATACTTCAGCAAGTTAGAACACTTGCCTAGCATGTACAAGGCCTTGGGTTAAATTCCCCAACACCACATAAAAATTAGCTGGGCATGGTGGTGCATACCTGCAATCCCAGCACCTGGGAGGCAGAGGCAGGAGGATTGCTGTGCCTATGAGGCCAGCCTGAGCTAAACAGTGAGTTTAAGACCAGCATGGACTACAGAGTGAGACCCTATCTTAAAAAGAATACGTGTGCATGTGAGTGTGTGTATGTGTATGTATATAATGCATATATTTATATGCATATGAATATAACACACACATATATATGCACATATATATAATGTCTAGAATAACTCTATAAGAATATAGAAATGATGGGAATGACAGTGTCATAGTTAATTTTCCATTGCTGGTACAGAATACCTGACAGCAACAACTTTGGGGAGGAAGAATTTATTTTAGCTCACAGTCCATTCACGGGCAGGTGGCTGACGAACGGTGGAATGGGGCTGAAGGTGGAGAAAGAGCTCCTTGTGGCGTGGCAGATAGGGAAGCCAGTTCAGGGAGGAAGGGCACAGCCAGCCCACACCCCTCCACATCAGGCCCCACGCACAGCCCCTTGCAGCCAGGCCCCACCTCCCAGTAGCACACAGTATCCACAGATACACGAGGCTTTTGGGGACCGTTCCAGATCCAAATCATGACAGCCAGAGAAGAATTTGTAGCAAAAAGATAACTTTTGATGGATATGTTTCTTAAGTGGTCTAGTAAAAACAGAGCTCATTTAACACAGTTTACGAAATGAACCTGGCATCGGATGTCTCTTCCAACAAACTCTCAACACCCAAAGAAACTAGTGCTCCCTGCAACAGGCTGTCTTACTTATTTTTCTGAGAATAAGATATCAATAGAGTCTGGACCCCAAACTTAGTAAAATTAAGGGAAATATCATTACAGAAAAAGAAGCCAGACTCCAGATTAGGCTACCGAGAGAGGCAGAGAGCCCATGGGAAGACCATGATACCAGCTAAACAGCTTAGTGACTTCCAAAGAACCTGGGCTAAGAATGGCATTTTAATAGTTCTACCGCGGCACAGAACCAACCGTGAGTTTTCTGCACCCACTGAAGCAAATGACTGCAACTTAGTGCCTTGGGAGGCAAGTGCTCGTCTCACAGCCCCAGGGGTCGGAAGCCGGGCAGGTGGCCCCGCTAACATCTGTGTCTGGCAGCTCTAGTGCAAAAACAGCCTCCTCCTTTTTTCAGCTTCCAGAGGTGGCCCTCTTCGTGCCTCTGAAGCCCTAACAGCGATGGCACAGCATCCCACTGCAGTGTGCCTTCCCACATCTCTTTTTCTGATCTTGCCCTTCTTCTCCCCATCGTTTGCGGGATAAAATCCTGGACAATTATGTAAAGTCAGGCTGGTCGTCACCTCCATTCCGCGCGACCTTAACGGCCCTTTGCTGCGAGGGTCTAACGTATACCCAGGTTCCAGGGCTGAAGACAGGCACGTGTGGAGTGGGGGGCATAACTCTGTGAATGTCTCCAGCCTTAACTTTTCTAAGGTCAATTCCAATCCACTGGATTCAATACCCTCAGTGAATGCCAACCATGGGTCTGAAACAAAGCCACATAGAGGGGATAAAAAAGTAATCAAATGATGTAAGGCAGGAATAGCACCGAGCTGCCGAGCTCCCCCAAATACACTGTAGCCCTGGCCACTACGGTGGTTCTAAAGCAGTGGTCTCCAAACTTCCTGACACCAGGAACCACTTTACTTGGAAACAATCCTCTCAAGGGTTGGAGAGGGTACTTGCTTTGCGGTGGGTTGTTGGAGGACGGCTTTGGAATGGCCGCAGCGGGAAGAGGGGAGAGGAGAGGAAGCTCCGCCTCCTGCCAATCAGCAGTGGCATTTGGAATCTGATAGGAGCGCTGATAGCTGGCAGGGCTTCCCTCCCTGCTCACCCCATGCTCCCTGCTCATCTGCCCAGGGCTTGGTCTTTCCAGGCCATGGACAGGTACTGGTGGTGGTCAGGGGCTGGGGTCCCTGTTCTCAGAGAAAGGGGGTTAAAGAACTATCAGGGGCAGGTGACCTGTGTGGTCAGTCACATGGGCCATATGCCTAGAAGGCATACTTGGTGTGATGTTGTGCTGAACATTTGCTAAGGCATTCCACAGAATGGGTGATGACCGGAGCTTGCAGTCTGAATTTGAAACAAAAACCAACTATTCTATAACATCAGCAGAATGACATAAGAGCTTTGATGTAAAACAAAATAAATAGCTTACAACTGAAGTGTGATATGAAAAAACAACCACAGAACTTTTTTTTCCAACGTGCACCAATTTAATTTGGTTGTATGCAGAAATGTAAAGGGTCGCTGCTCAAATCCTGAGGGATGTTCGGTCTTTCTTAAGCAAACACGTCAGAGGGGCAGAGCCCTAGGAAAGGACAGGTGGAAACAATTCTGGCAATGCTGTGGGTTTGGTTTTTGACTCTAGAAGATTAAACTCTTCAGTTGATGTTTAAAACATAATCAGACTGCAGAGAAAAAACAAAATGTGTAGGGAGGCAGAATGCTTCATGAAAACACCCCTTTTTCTTACAACGGGCAACAATCTGTTATGCAGAGGAGGCTGGGGCAGGCCTGGAGGTGTCCATCTGTGTGCTCAGAACTACTGGATTGTTGCAGAAAGCCCTGACCCCTTCTTTTACCCCTTAAAAATCATTTACATATATGGTGTTATGATTCCAATAAAAGTTTATATATTACTCACATACTTTTTATCACACTAAAATATGTGAAATAATCTCAAGTGTTATTTAAAAATCAATCACATCCATAGAGAAAGCTGCTCATTACAGTTGTGTTATGTTCATACACCTATATTAACTAAGCAAACTACATGCATTTTCTCACTGTGAAATCTTTGTGCTTATACAAATTCCCATTTTTCGAGAGTCTGCCGTGAACTAACACGTATTTTGAGGAATCAGAATAAGTATAACATATGGTTTCATCAGTGCATTACCAATACAGTGTGACCCTATTTTATCATGTACACTACTGCAATCAATGGCTTAAGGGAAGTGAGTCATTTCAATCATACTTTCCCAAAATTCATGATGGAGGACATTTTTACATGTCCTCACAAATATTAACAAATTTAACTAAAAATCAGTGGTCTGTAGGAGTATTGTCTTTATTTGCCAGAATGGAGGATTGGCTGTCACATTTAATAATCATGCCTTGAACTTACACATTCAATAAACATGTGATCTGACAATTCGAACAGCCAGTGTTATCTGATAGATCTTATTGTGGTATCATAAGAAAGCTCTAAGTCACAGCAGCCTTGACTGTTATGTGAATAATTGTATGATTATTTCTTCTCTCGTCTCTCAGATCTTTCTCCTTCAGCCCATTTTCCAAACCCCTGCCAGTTAGTTACCTGTGCACAGGACAAATCTGATTATTAGTTTCCACTCCTACAAGGCTTCTGTTAAAATTGTCTTAGCAAGGAGAAAAAAAAATCAGTGCATGATTTCCAACTTTACGCCTTTATGCATATCAGCTGGCTCTAACTATCTCACGGTCTTGACATTCCTGTCATCCAGTGAATGAACCATGGTCTCTGGGACCCTTGTTCCAACTTTGTTACTTGGCAGGTTCTTCTTCAGCCTTCAAGGACAAACTATAATGCTCCTGCTTCTGTGGAGCCTTCCAAGATTCTTCTGGGAGAACAGGTCACTATCTCCCATTTGCCCAAAGTATATCCTAAATCAAGTAGGTCTTGGGTCCAGTAACTGCTGCTATCTGTACAATGAAGCATCCAATGCAGCAGCAGGAAGGGGACACCATTTTTATTATGCTCACATTTTCTGTGAGTCAGAAATCTAGACAAGGCACAGTGAGAGTGGCTAGTCTGTCTTCATGATGTCATGGTCTTTGCTGAGAATATTGGAGAACTGAGTGACACAAAGACTGAAAGCCACCCAAAAGCCCACATATATCTGTATGTGGTGCTGGGCTTGGAAGGCTTCCACAGCTAGATCTGGCTGCTAGGGACTCTATTGTGGCTCTGGCTTCTGGCAATGTAGCAGATTTGGGTAAACAGAAAAAAAAAAAAAAAAAGCTTAAGGCTCTAAGTAAAAGGTCGCTTTTTTTTCTGACGCACCCTCTGTAAGTTACACAGCATCATTTGTCCTGAACTCTGCTGTTTACACAATGGAAAAGCCCACCCACACTCAAGGGAGAAGATGTAAAAACCGCCCACCTCTCCACAAAAGGAGGTCCGCCACAGACTCACCGACGGTACCTCTTGGTTCATTATACTGCAAGACACTGTAATTTAGAATCATTGATTCTTTCAGAATTTGGCTCAGTTCCTTTGAATAAAAAACTGAACCTCTGTTGAATAAATTGGCTTTTATAGGGGGCATCTTGCCTTTTATTCTCTTAAGAGTTTAATGGAATAAAATGGCAGTGCAGATTTAATATTCGATTTGCACAGCATAAAATCCATTCCTGATTAGAATGGAAGCAATATGGACTGTTTAGAAATGTCACCGCATAAGAAAATGATTTAAATTTCATTTAGGGTGTAGAATGGAAATTTTAATTTTGGACAACTATTGCTGGCTGGTAGTTTGCTTACTTTCCATTATGAGTTAACATATTTATTTCTCTAAGTAGTTTTGGATGTTTATAAGTTAATATGCTTACACATTCACATTAACACCACTAGTTTTGTTATATTCCATTTTACTGGAATGTTTGAGAAAGGGAAGTTGCGGTTAAATGAATAACTTCTCACTTCTCACTCTTCATAGCTAAACGTTCCATTATAACAAACAGTTGTCACTTTCCACACACAGACACACACACACACACACACTTGAAATCCAACCACTGGGAGACTCTATAGAGTTATTTGAGTTTTCCATTAACTTATGTTTCAATGATTTATTATCCACGTAGAAACATAAGGAGTGTTAGTCAACTTAAACCTTTTCTATCTGCCGACTGAATAACAGCAGAACAAATAAACTGTCATGCTTCTCTTATTACTGCAAGGAAGTCAGAGATGAAATAAAATCTGCTCCTTGTACCCTTTATTCTGGAAAGGACTATCCCTATCACCAACAGGGAATTAGCACCATCAATCTCCCGATCAATAACTATACAAGAGGGAGAATCTGATTTCAAAAATCAGAAAGCTTGAGCAGAAATTAAAACGTTAAACCAAGAAATTCGAACAGTTGTTTGGAATTAGCAAAACTGTCATCCATCGATTCACAAGCAGCCCTGAAAGACAACCATGAAAACTGAACTGGGTAGAAGCATGCATGGAAAATGTTTAGCTGGATTCTATAAGCTGATTGTAATTTCCTCAAAAAAGTGTATCCTTCAAAATCTCAAAATGGAACTGGGCCTCCATATGAGGGAAAAAAAAAGAGGAAGAAGAAATCTTAATTCTTTTGAATGACTGTCTAAAGTGCATTCTTTAATTTTTTCTATAAAACAGGCCCAGCTGTCATATTAAAAAGGAAAAGCATGTTTGATATTTCCTATTCTATCACTGAAAGTGCCTCTCCACAAGTACAAACTTTGGAAGTGACTGTAAGAAGCAGCTTAAAACCACACTGGGGAGACCTAGGTTTCCAGAGGTCCAGAACAATGGCTGTCTGCGCACATTCCTCCCACATAGAAGATTCACAACCTAAGAAATGTATGTTTTTAAAGAAAGTTTCCTTTTAAACTCAGGACTGTTTTTCCCCCTGAACTGTTATAAATAACAGAAGTTTTCAGACCATCCAACAAAGAATACATCATGTACGATACAGACGAAGTCTTAGAAAGTAGTAGTCACAAAAACTGTAACAGTCAATGAAGTTGTGAGAACTTGTGGTTTTATAGATTTCTCACTTCAACCAATCTTTCTTTTTTTTTTTTTTTTTGGTGTCAGGTATTGTGCTAGTCTGTGAGATGCAAAGATTTAAAGAAATCCTATCCTAGAAAAGCTCATAATCTAGTTGAGCAAAAAGTACTTAAACAATTAATTCAAACACACTAGATTGACATATGTACAAACTGCTGATTTGTAGGACTGAAGCTCCAAATCTAATACCAAGAATGCTTTCTTCCTTCCAAAAGGAATACTTCTTTTTGTAGACATACAGATTAAGGACTCTCATGTTCTACGTAATAGGCTATTTGTTAGATACTGTAAAATTTCTCACAATAACTAAAGAAATACATCAGTGCTAATGATTAAAAGGAAATTACTAACAATAGAGGAACTGTTTGCTTTTATTAAGTTTTCAGGACAATAATGTTGAGTGTTGTAATAGCCCACATTATTTAAGAAACAAGCTTATTTATATTCTAGATAAATTTTGTTAAAACTACAATAGATTCTTCTAATTCAGAAAAATTCAATGCAAATATCCAAAATTTTAGGGCTGTATCCACATCTGAAGTTTCATTTTGGGTCCAAAATTTTATTCCTGTGTTCTCAAGACAGCAACTGTTATTTTTAAAAAGGCTTCACATAAAGTTATGAAGCTGAATTTTTAGTATTATGCCCTTTTCTTAATTGAGTCTCATAACCCAACAAATATTCTTTAGTGTGAACAGCTATCTAATATTTAAAGATCTGTTATAAGAAACAATAAATTTCACTTACTATTTCTTAAGGAAACTGGACTCTCATACAAATTCCAAATCCAATACAAGTCTCTGAGTGCTAGTAACCACAAAAGCATTTTTGACTGTAAGCTACAAAAAATCTTTCCTCCCTAAGTTGTGGATGTTGGGTATTGAGTCACAGCAACGAGAAAGTAACTAAGACAGAGGGTATCTGAAACAGTATATTCATACTACAAAGACTTCAGAGAAGTAGAACAAAGCAACAGTCACCATCTGGGTGTCTACCTACCTACCTACCTATTGGTACGTTAGTGTTTATCTTTTAAATACATGTACACACGCATGCACACACAGAGCATAAAACAGTCCTCAAATAAATTATGAAAAATATGTCATTCTCTCTACTTTTTAAAATTAGTACTGAGGATCAAGTCCAGAATCTTCACACTGAGCTACATTCCAAGTCCATTTTTATTTCTGATTTTGCGATAGGGTCTTGCTAAGTTGTTAAACTGCCCAGGATGACCTCACGTTTGTGATTCTCTTCCCCAGCCTTCCAGAGTGCTGGTATTACAGGTTTGCACCACAACGCCCAGGTCCTTTGGCAAAAGTCTTCCTTGCAAATACTTAGAGAAGACCATAATTGTTTTTAATGACTCCATACTACTCTTATTTAAGTGAGGTATCCTAAAAATATAAATGAATCTTGATTCAAAAGAAAAACAGAAAGAATTTGAATATGTATTACAAATCACACCTCAGTGAACATCCTAGAGAACGGTCCTGCTAGAAAAAATTTTTCCCCAAATTATTCTTTTTGTCAATGGGCAACTGTGATATATAATAACTCCCTTCAATATGAGGGAATGGTCCTTACATATCACATGTTGAGCCTTCTGAACTGTCTGGAGATGGCTGACTGTAGTTCCTGAAAGTTTTGTGACATGAAATACCAGAAGTATAGCTTACAGGACAGTATTATGCTTATTTTTACAATCTGGAAATGAAAATACTTTAACATAGGTTTTGTTTTGATTTCGTGTGATGTTTCCCATTGGAAAATTGAATCACAATATGGAGTGAAGAAGCTGCTGGGAACCAGTCTGCTGTCGCGTCATAGGAGCTGGAAGACAGGGGTCACCCCTGGGGGACAAAGACGGTGCTCAGGACAGTGCCCCGTGTCACCAGAGCGGAACGTGCCCTCTCTGAACACCACAGCCCCTTCTACTTCTCACTTGCCCCTCAGAGAAAATTCCCATGCCATAAGCCAGCAGCAGACCCTAACTAAAATGAACGGAGGGCAATTTGTGTTCATCGTCCTTGGGAATCTCAGGTTAAATCATCCGGCCAAGTTCAGACGATGAGCGTTTTGTGTTTACTCATCCAAGTGCGGGCCAAACTCTCTTTCTTACACATGGAGTAAATGGTCATTATTAATTTGGAAACGAGGCACACCCATGTTTTCTGGAGGACTGAAAAAAAGGAACCCACAGAGCTTCCGGGCCCGGTATGCAGGGGGCAAATGAGCAGACTGCATGTGCTTCACAGCTTCTTCCTTACAGGGCATTGACCTTATTTAATTCACGTACATATGGCTATACCTTGACAGCCTTCAGCCATCGTAACAGACGAATACCTTAAGGGGGAAAATGACATTTGTTTTTTCTCCGTCCAAATAAGATTAGAAATTTTAGAGCTTTGTGTATTGCCTGGAGCTCTCTTCCAGAATTTTAAGGTTTTGTCTGATTTTGTTTCTGTTCTGTTTAGCTCAATTTTCAAAATTCTGTTGAAATCGACTTGAAATTGTTAATTATAACATGGAACAGCTAACATTCATTAAGCGTTCTTATGCCAATATTGTGTCAAGTTCGTTATAACCACAATGGTCATAATAATTTTAAATTCTTACACTCTTTATTTTCCAGATGTGAAAAAGCCCTTAGATATTTAAGTGAGTCGCCAAAGTGCCAGAACTTGAAAACTGTTCAAGGTCCCAGCACTCTGGGAGGCTGAGGTGGGAGGACCCCAAGTTCAAGCCCAACCTTCTCAACGGGGAGAACTTATTTTCAAAGAAGCCACAGGGCATATCAGCTGGAGATGTAGTCATATGCAAAGGGCCTAAGTGCAATACCTGGTACTGCAGGAAGAAAAAAAAAGTCCAAAGTCCAGGGAGAAACTTGAACCCAGGCCCCCACTTCCTTCATGCTTTTCATCAATGCTTTTCCCTTTCCCCGTCTGCCTCAAATGCCTTTCCCTTCATTACCATCTGTCCAAATCTGCCCATCCCAGAAGGCTCAGATAAAATATTATGTCCTCCATGAAATGTGCCTCGAGTGATGTCTTTTTAAAGCCTTGAGTGAAACAGAACTGGAGAACCACCCTAACAAAAACCACAAGGCTGTGTACGATCCTGAACTATCATGTGTGAAGCTGAAACCAAGAACATTCACAGCAAATACCTCTTAAAGTGCAGAAGGTGTTTATGGTCAGACTGTAAACTCTATTTTTTTCTTAAAGTCATTACCATCAGCATCTCGACTGACAAACGTTTAGCCAGCCCTCAGAAGAGAATTATGCCCATCTGGATGCTGTCTTCGTAATCTGAAATTGACAGGGTCACTGCTGCTTTGAGCTTGCAATCTGAAACAGATGCGGTGGACCAAGCGCACATAAAAAGTCAAGGTGCCTCCGTCCATCTGCCCAATGATGGGAATAAGACAGAAGCATTCTTATTCGGGAGGAGCTGAGGCCAGGGTCGCAGGTTCTGTCTGTAGAAGGCAACAGGCCAACAGCTCATGCCTGCGCAGCTGGGGCTTTACCAGAAGACTACGGACGTCAGTCACTGCAAACAGCCACTGTGCACATGGGAACCAGATGCCTCCATGTAAAATAACCCAGGGTGTTTCACAGATGCATCCCTGAAAGCCTCATTCCACACCAGCCCCAGGTGAGCAGCAGCAGGCCCTCAGGGCACTATCCTTCCAGAAGCAGGGGAAACTGGAAAAATGGCCACTTCGAGAAGCTGAAATTTCTGTCCTCGCACGGATTTGCTCTATTACCTTTGTGATAAGGTAAGTAACAGTTACACATTTCCCGTCAAATGCCTTTGAGACAAACACAGCCACGCTGCTGCTTGTCTTTAGTTAAGGTTGCGCCAGCCGAGCCTGCGCGATATTCCCTCCATCAACGGAAAGGGAAGTGTTCGGTGACCACGCACCACCTGTCTACCCAACTGATGACTGCTAGGGTAATGACATTCATAACAGATTGTAACCTCAGTACCGAGCTATTAGGAATATTTCTTTCTAAACGTTGAGTCGATACACATGCAATTCTTTCAGGTAAACAAAGCGCATCTAAAGGCCGCCAAGGAGAATGCCTGCTCGCGAACACTGGTTCTCAGAATCAGGCCACTAGTCTGTGTTCCGTGACAATGACTACCTGCTAGCATGACCGATGTCTGCTCCGCTCATGGGTCACTCTGACTGGGAGACAAACAGAAAAGGGACTCTTACTTAACAGCACGGTTGCTTAAAAGGGTTTTTTGGTTTTTTTTTTTTTTTTTTTTTTTTTTTGCTTTAAAGAGGCTAGTTATTTTTATTAGTATGTATTTATGACACAAAATAATTATAGTCAGCCACATCTTCATCACCTAGGTCATGTTTCCTCCTCCTGAGCCCCTTCCAGACCCCCTTCCCAGCTCTGCAAACTCCCTGCCTTTTCTCTTTTATTTTGCTTTGAGTTCGCTTGGGATTCTCACATCAGCGAGACCACGAGGTGCTTAATCCTGTGTGTCTGGTCGACCCTGCTGAGCCTTCCGTCTCATGTGCATGCATTTTCTTACAATTGTTCAAATGTATCTTCTTGGCGGAGTAATAGTCCATGTGCATACATACCCCGTTTCTTTATCCATTCATCTATTGATGGCTATATAGGCTGCCTCCAAACTCAGCTATTACAAATTGTGCTGATATAAACACGGTACACGTATACTTGGATTGCTATAACATAATATCCTTAACTCTTTTGGAGAGATACCCACAGTGGAATAGCTGGGCCAAGTGGGACTTATTCTCAGTTGTCTGATCCATCTCCATACTGATTTTGGTAGCGGTATACCAATTTACACCAACAATGGAGAAGAGTTCCTCTACCCTCCCCCTCCACACAACCTTGCCAGACTTTTTTTGAGTTCTTATGATTGTCAGTCGTATTAAAATAAGATAGAGTAAGTGTTGTTTTGATTTGTGATTTTCTAACGGCCAAAGTCATACAACATTTTTTCATGTACCTATTGTTGGCCATCTGATGTTCTTTGGAGAAGTGTCTATGCATTTCAGTAGTCCATTCTTTAATCAGGTTTTCTTTTTTTAATCAACACACCAAAAATATTTCTGTGGACCAGTTTAGTCTGGAACCTGTGCGTCAGAAGGACACACAGCACCAAAGCTTTTGAGCACGTTGTATGTAATTGTCCCTGTTGAAGAGGCTGAAATGGTTTTACATGGACACAAGTAACTTCAGTGATTGGAAAACAACACTGAACTATATTTTCATGCTTCAGCTCTAGGAGTTTCTTTTGCTTACTGTTAAACTACCTTAATCACAAAATATTCTGACAAATGGATTTTGCTTCATCTTTGCCCTTTGTTTCAGGCATTAAAATGCTTTCTTAATAGGATTCAAAGAAAAAAAAAATCCAAACTTGATACTGTAATTCACTCCTCAATGATTCCAATTGTTTAAATTAATTTCAACTCCCATTAATAATATTAAAAAGTCCCATTACACTTTTATACAACCATGAAAGCAGAAAATTAACACTGGTACAGTACTGCCATCTAATCCCAGTTCTGCTTCAGTTTCCAGTTGCTCTACCAGTAACGCCCAAACCATCTTGCTACTGCAGCAGTGACATCTCTTTAGTCTCCTTCCTCAGCACTTCAGTAATTTCTTGAAATTTCCCCTCCTCTTGCCTGCTTTCCCCTCCCTCTTTCCTCCCTTCCCTTTCTTCCTTCCTTTGCTGGGACTGAACCCACAGCCTTCACACTAAGCGAAATTTCCAGCCTTTCTAACCCTAGGAGGCCCAGGCTGGGATTGAAGTTGCGACCCTCTGCAGCCATGTGCGCACGCGTTTGCCAGTTATCTGGTAGAATACATGATGACCTGAATCTGCCTAAGGCGTCCTCGTGGTGTGGGTGAAGCTGTGCTCCCCTGGCAGGGTGACCACGGAAACGCGGCTGTGTTCCTGCTGCGTTTGGTCAGCGGTGCTTGGTTTCAATCTGTACTATTACTGATGGGTCACTTTGATCCCAAGTAGTGCCAGCCCTGCTTTTCTACTGTAAGTTCTCTTTTCCTCTTTGCAATTAAAAAGAGTTTTGTGAAAGGTAATGGAACTGATCGTCTTTTCATATGTTTAAAAATTGTGTATTTCTCCTCTGAAATGCCTGCTCAGGTCTTTGGCCCATTTTTCCATCGGACTGTTTGGCTTTTACTTAGTAACTTGGAAGAGAATACAAATTCTTTTTTAGTCATATATGCTGTCGATGTTTTCTCAGTACATGTGCTGCCATTTTATGTATATCTTTTTATGTACAGAAGCTCTTCATTTTAATTTTATTGAAAATATTCTTCCTAGATGGTTTATACTCTCTTAGTCTTACTTAAGTGTCTTTTCTTCCAGACCTTAAGTATATTCCCATGTTTTCTTCCAAAGGACTTAAACTATTATCTTTTATATTCATATTTTTAATCTATTCAAAATTTGTCTTCACAAAGGTGTAAGGGTACCAGATTTATTTATTTTTCAAAGGGGAAGACAATGGTTCCAAAACATCACGGATTACACAGTGGATCCTCCCCCTAAGGACTTCCAGCACTACATATTTCATACACCAAGTCTGTAGACGAGATGGGGAGCATTTGTTCAATTCTTCAGTTACCCATTATCTATCCCAGTGGCAGTACTGCATTTTTCTATCAACAGCTGCTGTTCTTGTCCAAGCCAAGAATCCAGTGGAGAAGTTCCCTGACTGCATTCTTCAGGACTACCTGGGCTACTCTTAGTTCTGTGAGAATTTTACAAACAGTTTACCCAAATCTGTTGAGATTTTCATGACAAATGGAATCAAACTACAAATAATTTAGGAAGAAACAAGATCTTTATAACATGCAATTTTCCTATGCTTCAAATTTTACAGTTTGTTTCATAGTTTATAATTTAATCTTTATGTCCTTGAATTACATTTTGCAGCTACTTGATGCTGGTGTATAGAAATATAATTAAATTTTATATTTTAACATGTATTAAGCCACTTTGCTAAATGTTTTCATCAATTCAAAGTATTCTCTTTACATTCTTTTGAGTGTTGTATTGAGTGGATACCAAAAATTTTCTTTCTTTACAAGACATATCTATACATTTTAATTTTTTCATACTCTACATGCACTGGCTAGGACCTCTAATCTAATACTGAATGTCAACAGTGACCACAGGCATCATGATGTCAAAAAAGTTTCAATTTTTGCGGTTCCTTGTTGCGTGAAGAAGGAAGTGCTTATAAATCCTGACTTGCAAAGAAACTTAATTATATCTGAGTGCTGAATTTTATTAAATTTCTTTGCACCAATTGAATTTATGAAATAGTTTTTCTCTGTAAGTCAGTATGGCAAATATAATTATTTTTTTCCTCTTGACAGAATCTCATCTTTGGTTAATTTATTTGCTTTATTGACACTTGATAATAATATATATTTAAGGTATACAACTGGATATTTTCTGTATTATACACTGTGAAATAAATATCAAATAACATAATCAGGCTAATTAATGTGTCCTTTACCCCCCAGTTACCTTTTAATTTTGTACTTAAACTGTAGCACCTCTTGGCATGCTTCCAGGATATGATATGGTCCTGTTAACTACAGCAGCACCGCTGGAAGTCAGATCCCTGGGACGTACCTATCCTGTGCAACCAAAAAGCTACACCCTGGGTACAGTCCCCTCCTTTCATTTTACACACACACACACACACACACACACACACACTGCTTGACACTTGCACCGATGTTCTTGAATTAGGCTACATCATAAATGTCCCTCTGGAACTTCCTTCTGCTCTGTGTTGAGTCTGTGACCGTCCCTTGAATCGCGGTTACAGCAGTGTCACAGAACGAGCGAGGGGTCTGCTCCCATTTATTGTTCTCGAAAAGTTTGGTAACGTTAAGGTTCCCCATGTGTTCTTTGGGAGACCGGGACCTTTCCTTCAGGAACAAACTGTGTTTATTTCTCCTCAGAGCGGGCACACCCCGGGCAGGCAGGGCCAATGCCACGGCAGCTGGGTGCTCGCTGCCACCTTCCAGTAGCCTGCAGGTCTATTTACTGCTCTTAGCAAGGGGCCTACTCGGGCTTCAGCTCTTTCTTGTTTTGAAGATTTCCTATTATTTTACATGCATTTTAATGAAACATATAACGATATCTTATGATTTATGCAGGACTTAGTTATATTTTAATAGAAGTTTCCCTCAAAATGCCTGTGTTACTTTACTGTCACAGAGGAGCTCAGCAATTTCAATTTAGTAAGTAGCATCTTTTCATCAAAATAAATCAACTTTGGAGTCAGATTAAAAACTTGACTCTGTTGAATCCGTCAATTTGCTAATCATATGACCCTGAGGAAATTAAATCTCCCTTGGGCTGACTTGTGGGTACCAACATGGGACTTCATGGGATTTTCTCAAAGTATCTAGGGAAACATAACTGACACGCGCTGAGCACTACGGGCGGGTCTGTCGTAAGTCCCCTGTGCGCACTAATTCATTTAATCTTTGTAACAGCTCTAAGAGGTAGTATTAGTATCATCTCCATATCACAGCTGTGCAGAATTAGAAGCTAAGTAACTTGCTCAAGTTCATAAAATGAGTACGCAGCCGAGATAGGCGCCGGGCCTGAAAGTCAGTCTACACCACTAAACATTATTGCGCTATGACTGCAGCACTGCACCACTATGTGAAAGGCCTGTGATCAGTACCTGCATAATTCTCCACAAGAGCTAAATCTGAAATAACATGCAATAATATTAATGATGTAATTATTGGTAGCAAAAGAAGAAGGAAAATTAATAAGCAAATGGTGGTTCACACCTACGTAGAGGACTGCTCATTACCAAGCAAGAGGATGTGGCCCAGTGGTATGTGGAATTATCTCCACCGCGTTATACTACACACATGCACCAGACTCAGGCGGCTGTGTCTGTCCTTCCCGAAGGAAGGACCCCAGAGGTCTGCACCCAGTGCAACGCTACGCAACATTCCGTGGAAGACAACGGCACTGGGATACAAGCTAGGTCGGTGTAGGGATGGGAGCCAGGGCCGACTACAAATATGCAACAGGGAAACTTCTGGAATGGTGGATGCTTTCCTGGCCTGCCTGTACAAGTCAGCCACAATTCACAGAACGACACACTAAGGGGCACAATTTTAAATATATCCCAGTGAACAAAGTGAAAACTTTAAGAGTAGCAATCTTGTCTTTGAAAGAGCATTTTCCAATAATTTAGCATTTATAATGAATTTTTGTTCCCTATGAACATGCAGATTTATGCCAGTCATTATTTCCAAAACCAACCGGTCTTTGTTTTAATTCAGGTTGTTGTTAATTGTGAAATGTATATCTCTGGAGCAGCAGGAAGAGCTCCTTACCAATCCTACAGGAGTAGAAGGCAATTAAGAAAGAGAGGCTTGCTCCAACTGCCAAGGGGTGCTTAAGACGCTTCTTTAGGTTTTCTATTTCGTCTTATGTTCCTTAAGAAACAGATTGCACGCTGCTTTGTGGTAAGAACTGATGCAATAATACCAAAAGAAGTGTAACGATACTGAGCTAAAAAGGCGTGTTATGCAATGACAGAATTTACTTGTCATAGCAAAACTTTAAGAAATAAACCACGTTGTAGTTCCAAGTACAACTGTGGGAAACGTGGCCTAGTAAAATATACAGATCCAAATGGATCTTCCCATGGGGACATTTAATGGGAAACGGCTCAATTCTGATTAAGAAGATTAATTAATATCTTTCCATTGTGCCTTAAAAATTTTGAGATTTTGCAACAACAAGCTTTTGGGCTTAAGCTGGCATAACTAGAAATGAAAGAGAGGGGCAGGAAGAGAATAAGAATATATGTGTGTGTACATACATACTACAGATATGTATATATGTTGACGGAGTAATCAAGAGGCATGTCTTCTGAAAGACACCTGAAAATTAATGGAAAGGGCTACACCTCTATAAGTGGGTAATATTACCAATATACATGAAATTCTTGACATATGATTACGAAATACATTTTTATCAGCTATAAGTCTTATCCTGCAATAAATGAGGAAAAACTGTCAGACATTAAAAACTTTAAATGAACATTATCCTATGTATACTGTTCCGAGAACTGACAATACTATTAAGCAATCATCCTGATAATGTTACAGGTCATTCTAACGACTGACACAGGGGAAATGAAGTTATGCTCACAGGAATAACAGAGGATTTCCCCACTGTGCACCACCGATCATGTAAGCAAAATTACTATGTAAATGAGCAGTTACTTTTAAAGTTTTATCAGCAAGAGCATCATCCTCCGTCATTGATAGAAACAAACAGAAAGTTGCCATCTAAATGAGTCCTAGCTCCCTCGCACTTCTGTGTTCATCTGTATTAATAGCGAAACTTTTTAGATCTACTGAAGGCGACCATGCCAGAAAACCTTTCACCGAGAAAAAACGTGAAGCAAGATCTCCTGGATGTACTGAGTTTGCGAACCTTTGTGTGACAGGTGCAGACGTGGCTCAGTTTCCTGAGTATTTGGGCCAGGAGCCAAAGAAGTCTGGTAAGGGGCTGTAGTCCCATGGCTCTCAGTTAAGCTGGGGACACTACGGAGGTGAGCACGTCACGGGCTTCCATGGGACACCTGGTGAATACTGCTCAAATATCATGTTTGATTTCTGTTTTCTAACAGTTTGTATAGTACTGAGGGAATATTTGGCTTCTTTTCCTATGAAATTGAAAAGCTGGATGATACCTAATGCTGTGATGTGGGAATACATTCCCAGTGTCTCGTGATTGACGAATGTAGGTTTCTGGCTCTGGATACAGAATATCAACAGCTGCTTTTTTACTTTTCTTCTCATCCCTGATAATCTAATTGTCCTTTACACATTATTTATTAGTCTTTCTCTCTTTGAATTCACAGCCAAGTCACTGATATTTGCTCTACACTGTAGTAAATCTTTACTTTTTATAGCATCTTTTCTTTACTATACTCTCAAATCAATGTCGAAGATCTACTGAGTCCCAAAACCCATTCCAACTCTGTCTAGTTTACGAAATTTCTACAAATCCGAAACATAGTATCAGACATTTTGTTTGCTCAAACCCATCAGTTCTTTGATGAAAGAGCACAGAGAAATCACCTTTTTTTCTATTTTTCATTTGGCTGTAATTTTCTAGGGAAAAATTCTTTCCCCCACCCTCATTTTATTGGTATGTATAAGTGCAAAATTTAAGGTTTAAAATGAAGTTGAGCATTTTGTGCACATATGTATCTTGTCAAGGTGACAAGGACTTTCCCTTTCTCCTTTTGTCCCTCCCCCTACCTACCCCTCCCTCCCTCCTAGCCCTATCCCCCTGGTTCACTTTGTTTTTCGTTTTAAGTTTCATGATATAGCTGTGATCTGGATCTCTCATATCAGAGAGACCATTCGATATTTCCCCTTCTGCTTCTGACTCACTTCACTAAGCATGATGTTCTCAAGTTTCTTCCATTTGCCCGCAAAAGCCTCCATGCTGTTGGACTTTATAGCTGCATAGTATTCCACTGTGTATAAATACCACAGTTTGTGCATCCACTGGTCTGTTGATGGGTATTTTGGTGACTTCCATATGTTAGCTATTGTCAGTTGTGCTGCTATGAACATGGGTATACATATATCTGTCCTGTGTGTTGTTTTGGCCACTTTTGTATATATTCCCAGGAGGAGTGTCGCTGAATCAAAGGGGATATTTATTTCTAGTCTTGTGAGAGATCTCCATACTGCTTTCCACAGTGGTTGTACGCATTTACACTCCCACCAGCAGTGCAGGAGGGTTCCTTTCTCCCCGCAGCCACGCCCACACTGATTGCTATTTGACTTGTTGATGTAGGCCATTCTCTCTGGAGTGAGATGGTATGTGAGCAATGTTTTGATTTGCATTTCTCTTATGGCTAGGGATGTTGAACATCTTTTCATGTATCTATTGGCAATTTGTACTTCTTCATGAGTGAACTACCTCTTCATTTCATTAGGGAAAAATTCTTAATCAATGAATTGGTTCTATCTGCGTTAGAACCATTGCCTCTTATTAGAGGCTGGCAATGTGTATATCTAGTAAGCTGATTAAACTGTGGTAAATCCGAGAGGGTCTAATGAGCAACTTTACGTAGTAACTGCTTCGAGAGCTTCAGCAACTGTCAGTGAGAGAAAATAACAGCGATTCCTCACTTTTACGACACTGATGGATCCTGTATCTGACGTGTGCTCTAACACCACCCTTTCCAAGGATGCCTCAGAGCCTTATGTGTGTTTGATCAACATGACTCATCAAAATATAAAATCCATAAAAATTATTTTAGAGCTTAATATTTTTGATAGAGTTTTGTATAAATTTCACCACAGCTTTTATTACTCCGTTTTATTTTCTGCATATTCATTCTCTCTCACTTTCCTGAAAAATCTTTTGTTTTTACTTTGGGCTTTCGCTCAGATCATCCAAGTGGCTTTGCAGAGTAGGATCCCCGCCTAGAGACTTCCTTCCTGCCCCAGATCTACATGGGGCTCTCCCGGCTCTATCAGATTTTGTTTCTTTCACCCTTATTGAGTCCTCGGTGCATCTGTTTCCTATAACTGTTATAACAAATCAACACAATGTTGGTGGCTTAAAGAATGTCTTTATTCTAATGAGTTTTGGGGCCCAGAAATTCAAACTCATAGGTCTGAGGCAGAATGAAGATATCAGCAGGGATGTGCACCCTTCAGAGCTCAGGAGACAGCCCGGTCCTGGTCCTGCCCAGCTTCTGGGGTGCGGCATCCCTAGTCTGGTACCACATCGCATGAATCTCTGCTGCCACCACCTCATGAGGACACATGTAATTGCAAGCAGACCCACCTTGGCAGAGAATCTCAAAATCTTTGTCTTGATCCCATTTTCAGTCTTTTCCTTACATGGTAATATTTACCTGTTCAAAGAAACAGCCAAGGACACCCTGGGGAGTCAACACTCACTGAGAGGGAGGTTTCTTATTCATGCTAACCTGTTCTTGGCATACTGTCTGACAAAGAAGTAGGTGGGATCTAATTGTCAAATCAATAAAAGCACAATTTCACTGAGATTTCAATCACATGGAAAGGAAAATTGAAGTTTTCTGTGGAAACTCGTGGAATAATCTGAGTGTGCAGTGTTCCACAGCTTTTAGTACTTAGAAACAGTGATCTGGTCTTGCTTGGCATTTTGGTGTGATTACCTCATGGATAATGAGGGATGGCACCACAAAGCATTACAACCTGTGCATATCCTGACCATGGAAATTATATGTAGAAATAGAGGCATTCTTCAGAGAATACCACTAGCAGTCTTGTCCATTTTTAACAATTTTTGTTAATGTTGTGAAGTAAGAACTCCATGTCTGTGCCTAAAAGGTAGACAGCTCTAATTCGCCTGCACATTTTATTTTTGAGATAACAAGTCATGTGTATGCGTAGTCTACGATTCTACACACTGTACTGAGATTAACCAAAAAGTTTTACAAATAAAAATGTAATATGTTAAAATTATTAATAAATATTTGCTGTGACTAAAAGAAATACTCAAAGCTATGAAAATAACTTAAGTCTAAGAAGGTAGTTTAATCTACATTTTCTATGTTAATACTAAATATTTCCATGAAAGGCAAGAATCTGAGCACTTTCACAACGCTTCTCAAGAGAACTGGGAGTTTTTCCAGCACGTTTTGCCACACCGTTCCAAAGTATCTGATGAAATTTGTGGTAAATGTTGCAACTCTAAAAACTGAAATGAAACCCATATAAATTTACGGCACTCAGCGTTCACAATTATTTAGTGAACGTTGGAGTAGGCCTGACTATTAGAAATTGTTGTCGCCTAAGCATCACTGAGGCTCAGGCTGTAGTCATTATTATGTTGCTGCATTTCAGTGTGGAGAATCTGGACTGTTACACACACCAATCTCATTTATAATGAGAATATTTGTGTAAGCAACTTTCTTTCACCATGCTATGTATTATCTGAAAAATACATTAAAAGATAATATCAAAGTAAAGGATTACATTACTTTTATCTCTTAGAACAAGGAGTTCTACTCATCACTTTCAGAGACAATTTTCAGCTGGCATCCACCACGTGCTATGACTCTGCCTTTAAAGGAATTGGAGTAAAATAGTATTTACTAAAAGAAAAGTCTATGGCGTTGCGAGACGCTTAGAACACCAAAAAGAGGCACCTACAGCAAGGACGTGACTAAGAGGTGAACGATAGCATCAACTAGGAATAAAATTTTACCAAAGATGACATTCTTGGTTGGGTACAAGATACATAAAAATTCCACTCAGGAAGCTGCTGCTCATACATTGCATACCCCAGGTCACTTCTTATGAAACCCAGCTTAGTGAACCAATATATAAACTAGAATACGATATTTTAGAAAGTGGTGTGGTCAATGCGAAAACAGGCATTAGGCTCAGAGCAGCATTCCAACATTAAATGGTGTGGAGGGAGCGGTTCCAGTGAGAACGTGAAACGGGAACTAAGACATGAGGAGGAAGGACAGGAGGGCCTTCCAGGCTGGGAGCGCTGAGCCCAGGCAGGGCTGCAGAGACCGGCTGGACAAACGTAGGAGGTGGGTGTGGCAGGGGCGAGGTGGGGGGAGAGAAAAAGGCAAGCACACGGGTCAATGGGGCAGGTGGGGAAAAAACAGAAGACCCCTAGAACATTAGTACTGTCAGCAGAACACAGGTGACCTCGGTCCTGGGAAACCTGTTATGCAATTCGGGGATCCAGAGAGTTACATGTGTTACGTGGACAGAGTCAGCGCCCCGTGTGTTCTGCACCGCACTTGTGCACATTACTATGTGGCCTTTATATCTGAAAAAATGCTTTCCAAGCAGATATGTGAGAAAAAATGATAGCCACTTTGAGACGGGAGATTCATAGGCAGAGTGCATAAAAGCTATTGCTTCTTATCTGGCTTCTCTTCGTTTTTATTAGTATGTATGTGTCCTTGACACGCAATGGTTGCACTGAGTGTGAGAATTCTATGCATCTATGTGTCACGCTAACTTCACCGTCCCTTCCCCTCCCCATTTCACACCCGTCCCTGTTCTCTCTCACCCCTGGAGTCCCAACATCTCATTCATACAGCTCGTACTTACGTACACTCTGGGTTACTCACATTGGAGAAACCATGTGAAACTTAATCTTGTGCGTCTGGTTCACGGCCCTGAGCACACCGGTCTCAGGCTGTGTCCATTTACCTACAAGTAACTCACTGTTCCTCTTCTGTACTGTGGATTTTCTTTTCCTTTTTTTATTTTTTATTTTTATTTATTTATTTATTTTTGCTAGCTCTATTGCTACTTTTTTAAAAGCAGTGAGAAGAATCCCTTGAGCGTCACTAGTTCCGCCGGAACATGGCCTCTGCCCTCCCCATGCCCCCTCGGTGCAGAGGTGAGCTCTGCAACTGCGTGGTTTCCCAACTTCCCTTCTCGGAGCTCAGGACAACGATTTTACAATTCGGACAATTCCATCACAAAGAATCAGTTCCCCAAATTTTGTTTTTTGGCTGCTTAGCAACGACATCAGCGCAGCGAACTGATTCCCACTCCAGGACGACAGGCAGCTGGCTCCTGCCTCCGCCTTCCTCCATCAGAGACAGGCGCTTTCTCCTGTTCGCGAGCTCTTTTCCCATACCAGGACCTCGAATCCACTTCTGCCTCCTGCGGCTCAGGGCGCACAGGGCAGCCCTGGGCGTCCGGCCCAGCGAGCTGGGCGGGTCCCCTCCTGAGTGCAGAGGCCAGGCTGGTCCCCAGCACGCTCCTGTCCTGACGGCAAGATGCCCCTCGTACCATGTCCATGCTGCCGAGTTAGATGGCTCAATTTTAATCATCAAAAATGTTCAGGAAGAATCCTACCTGAACCGAGGCAGCAGCAGAACCGGGGTGGTCGCATATACAGCCCCAGCCCGGATGCCTTGTTACTGATGTAAACACCCACCCAGAAAGGTATTTCCCTGTGGTGACCGTAAAGCTAATGAAATGTTTGGAGACGGAAGAAATTTTCTTGAATTCATCTTACTGTTCGAGTTTTGTTTGCCCCAACAGCCAAGTCTCGGTGGGGAATGAGGACACCGTGACGGGTTCCTGCGACCACTGTTCAGCTCCCCTTGCCAGGCAGCAGCGGCGGAGTGCCAGGGGATACGCGCTCCTGTGGCCAAGCCACGCCTGATGCACTGCCGGGGCCCTTCCTGGCGGCTGCGCTGCAGGGGCTGGGCAGCACAGCGGGTCATTCTCAGTGGTTCACTGGAGCCCAGGCAGGAGTTGTGGTGACTTTGTGAGCGCCTGCTTCTAACAGGCACCAGACTGCTGGGGCTAACTGACCACAAACGTGAGGACTTAAAAGACGCCTACTCCCTTGGAGTTCTGGAGGCCAACAGGACACAGGTTGACTCTAAATGGTGAATCTAAACCTTAATGAGTGACTGGCCAAGCATGTAAGCAGGGACTGCCAGTGTAAAACCCTTCGTTTTAAACGTAAGGAGGGTTGGGCCTTGTGGCACAGGCCTGTAATCCATCACTGTGGG